>LR990014.2:0-15226 GCA_905147175.2 Nymphalis urticae | reverse complement strand
TAAAATAATCTTATAAAAATAAAAATTATTATTCATAAAATAAATCTAAATAAATAAATCTTAAAATTATTTATTTGATAAACATAAAAAATAATTGAATAATATTTTATAATATTATAAATACCATAACTTTTATATAACTCACCTCAACCTATATCAACATTTTTTAATAAATTTTGACCGAAAATCAACATTCTATAATTTAGCATATAAGTAGATAAATTAGGTAAAAATCATATTAAAGTTAAAAATAAACTTAAATCATAAAATTTTAAAAATTTATTAATAGAATAAATCCCCATATTTCTAACAAGAAATCCTAATAATAAACCAATTAATGTTAAATAAATTACTATCATTTTCATATTAAAAGGTAAATAAATTATATAAGGATAAGAAAAAATTATTCATCTTAAAAAACTCCCAGAAACTAATCTTATAAATAATAATATAAATATACTTTTTAATATAGTAAAATCTTCATCATATAAATTGTAAATACACAATAAATTAAAATCATTAATTATTAAATATATTAATAAACGAATAGTATAAAAAACTGTTAAACCTGTAGAAATATAATATAAATAAAAAATTAAAAAATTTAAATTTCTCATTCTAACTAATTCTAAAATTATATCCTTAGAATAAAAACCAGCTAAAAAAGGAATACCACATAAAGCTAAATTAGAAATATTCATACATAAAGAAGTTAATGGAATATATAAACTAATCCCCCCCATTATTCGAATATCTTGATTATTATTCATCATATGAATAATAACACCAGCACATATAAATAATAAAGCCTTAAATATTGCATGAGTTAATAAATGAAAAAAAGCCAAATCACCATAACCTATTCTTAAAATTCTTATTATTAAACCTAATTGTCTTAAAGTAGAAAGAGCAATAATTTTTTTTAAATCAAACTCATAATTAGCACAAATCCCAGCTATAAATATAGTTAAACCAGATATTAATAATAAAAATTTTATAAAAAATATATCTACCAATAAGCTATTAAAACGAATTAATAAATAAACCCCAGCAGTAACTAAAGTAGAAGAATGAACTAAAGCAGAAACAGGTGTAGGAGCTGCTATAGCAGCAGGCAATCAAGAACTAAATGGAATTTGAGCTCTTTTAGTTATAGCAGCTAAAATTACTAATATACCAATAATTTTTATAGAATAATCATTTCTCATAAAATTTAAATAAAAAATAAAATTTCATCTCCCATAATTAACTATTCAAGAAATTAATATTAAAATTATTACATCACCAATTCGATTTGATAAAGCAGTTAATATTCCAGCATTATAAGACTTAATATTCTGATAATAAATAATTAAACAATAAGAAACTAACCCTAAACCATCTCAACCTAAAAAAATTCTAATTATATTAGGACTAATAATTAATAAAATTATAGAAAAAACAAATAATAAAACTAAAATAATAAAACGATTTAAATTTAATTCAGAACTTATATATCTCTTTCTATAAAAAATTACAGAAGAAGAAATTAAAGAAACAAATATCATAAATAATAAAGATATTCAATCTAATAAAATTGAAATTACAATATTTATTGAATTAAAAGAAATAATTTCCCACTCCAAAAAAATAACTATATTATTTATAATAAAATAAATTATTATAAAAAAATTAATTAATATATAAAAAAATAAAAAAAAAAATCTAATAAAACATAAAGAATATTTATTAATGACTTAAAATGATTTTAATCATATTTTTGACTCCACAAATCAATATTTTTATATTTAAATTATTTAAGTAAAATCAAATTATTCTATAATCAACCTTTAAAATTATAATATTTAAAGGTAATCAATGTAATAATAATATTAAATATTCTCGAGATAATCCTCTATAAAATCTATATATTCTTATATTATATTTACCATGTTGAGTAAATGAATATAAATATAATCTATAACCAGCACTAAAAAATGAAATTCCTATTAATATAAATATTCTTAATCAAGATCATCTTACTAAACTATTAATTAAACTAATTTCCCCTATTAAATTTAAAGATGGAGGAGCTGCTATATTAGAAGACATAAATAAAAATCATCATATACTTATAGAAGGTATAAAAGTCATTATTCCCTTATTTAGAAATAAACTTCGTCTATTAACTCGTTCATAATTAATATTAGATAAACAAAATATACCAGATGAACATAACCCATGACCAATTATTAAAATATAAGAACCTATAAAGCCTCAATAATTTATTGTTATAATCCCCCCAATTACAAGTCTTATATGAGCAACTGAAGAATAAGCAATTAAAGATTTCATATCAACTTGACAAAAACATTTAAATCTAATATATAAGCCACCAACTAATCTAATTACTACTCAAATAAATCCTATTTTTAAATTAATTTTTTGTATAACAATTAAAATACGTAATAATCCATAACCACCTAATTTTAATATAATAGCAGCTAAAATCATAGAACCAGAAATAGGAGCCTCAACATGAGCTTTAGGTAATCATAAATGAGTAAAATATATAGGTATTTTTACTAAAAAAGCTATAATTATTCTAACATATAATAATAATAAGTTAAAATCATAAAATTTTAAAAAATAAATTATTATAGTATTTATTTTTAAATAAATAAAAAAAATTCCTAATAATAAAGGAAGTGATACAAATAAAGTATAAAATAAAAGATATATACCAGCTTGAATACGTTCAGGTTGATACCCTCAACCAATAATTAATATTAAAGTTGGAATTAATCTACCCTCAAAAAATAAATAAAATAAAAATAAATTTATAGTTCTAAAAGTTAAATACAATATTACTAACAATAAAATAATATTTATTAAAAAATAACCTTCATAAAAATTATTTTTAAATAAACTTTCTCTTGCTATAATTATCAATCCTCTAATTCAAATTCTTAACATAATTAAACCATAAGAAATTATATCACAACCTATTATATAACTTAAATTAGAAAAAATTATAACATTTAAAGTTAAATTTAAAAATATTAAAAATATTATTATTATTATTATTTGAACCATTCAAAATATATTCTTTTTAAAACATAAAGGAATTATAAATATTATTATCATTAAAAATTTTATCATATTAAATTAAATTATATCTTTGAAAATAATCATTTCCATGAGTTCGAATTATAGAAACTAAAATAGAAAGACCTAAAACCCCCTCACAAACAGAAAATACTAAAAAAATAATTAATATATGTATATTATAATTTATTATTGTTAAAAATAATATAAAAAAAAAAAAAATTCTTAAAACAATAAATTCAAGTCTTAACAAAACAATTAATAAATGCTTATATTTTGAAACAAAAATCATATTCCCAAAAAAATATATTACAAAAATAACCAATCATATATTTATTATTATCATTTGTTGTTTTTATAGTTTAAAAAAAACCTTGGTCTTGTAAATCAAAAATAAGAATTTTCTTTAAAAACATCAAAGAAAAAGAATCTCTTTATCTATAATCTCCAAAATTATTATTTTGTTTAAACTATTCTTTGAAATTTTAAAAATATTTTTTTCTTTATTACTAATTTTTATCTCAATTTTTATATTTTTTATAAATCATCCTTTTTCTATAGGATTAATAATTTTAATTCAAACATTATTATTATGTTTATTATCTAGAATATTAATTAATACCTATTGATTTTCTTATATTTTATTCTTAATTTTTTTGGGAGGATTAATAGTTTTATTTATTTATGTATCAAGTATTGCATCAAATGAACTTTTTAAACTATCATTTTTTAATAAAAGATTTTATTTATATATAATTTTAATTATAGTTATTAGATATTTTTTCAAAAATAATTTATTTTGAATAAATTTTTCAATTAATGATGAAATAATTAATTATTTCAATTCATTTTTATTTTTTAATAATGAATTAAATTTTAATTTATCTAAATTATATAATAAACAAACTTATTTATTAACCTTAATAATAATTATTTACTTATTTATTACCTTAGTTGCCACAGTAAAAATTACTAATATTTTCTTTGGACCTTTACGTTCAAATAATTAATCTAACAAATGATAACTTTCTTTAAACCTATTCGAAAAACTCATCCTATTATTAAAATTATTAATAATTCACTTATTGATTTACCATCCCCCTCTAACATTTCATCTTGATGAAATTTTGGATCTTTATTAGCTTTATGTTTAATAATCCAAATTATTACCGGATTATTTTTAACCATATATTATACAGCTAATATCGATATAGCATTTTATAGAGTAAATTATATTTGCCGAAACGTAAATTATGGTTGATTAATTCGAACTTTACATGCTAATGGGGCATCATTCTTTTTTATCTGTATTTATTTACATATTGGACGAGGAATTTATTATGAATCATTTAACTTAAAATATACTTGAATAGTAGGAGTTATTATTTTATTTTTATTAATAGCTACAGCATTTATAGGTTATGTTTTACCTTGAGGACAAATATCTTTTTGAGGTGCAACAGTAATTACTAACTTACTATCAGCAATCCCATATTTAGGAACAATATTAGTAAATTGAATTTGAGGAGGATTTGCTGTAGATAATGCTACTTTAACTCGATTTTATACTTTCCATTTCTTATTTCCTTTTATTATCTTAATATTAACTATAATTCATCTATTATTTTTACATCAAACAGGATCAAACAATCCTTTAGGAATTAATAGAAACTTAGATAAAATTCCTTTTCACCCATTTTTTACATTTAAGGACTTAATTGGATTTATCATTTTAATTTTAATATTAACTTTATTATCTTTAATTAACCCTTATTTACTAGGAGATCCAGATAATTTTATCCCAGCCAACCCATTAGTTACACCAATTCATATTCAACCAGAATGATATTTCCTATTTGCTTATGCAATTCTACGTTCTATTCCTAATAAGTTAGGAGGAGTAATTGCTTTAGTAATATCTATTTTAATTTTAATCATCTTACCTTTTACATTTAATAAAAAAATTCAAGGAATTCAATTTTATCCAATCAATCAAATATTATTTTGATCTTTAATTTCGATTATTATTTTATTAACTTGAATTGGAGCACGATCAGTAGAAGCTCCTTATATTATTACAGGACAATTATTAACTATTTTATATTTTTCATATTTTATTATTAACCCAATTTTAAATAAATTCTGAGATAAATTAATTTTTTATTAATTAATGAGCTTGTTAATTAAGCATTTGTTTTGAAAACTTAAGAAAGAATAATTATTCTATTAATTTATTAATTTTATACTAAAATTATTTAATAACCTAAAAATATTTTTAATCCTATATAAAATATTAAAAAATTTAAAGAAATAGGTAAATATCTTTTTCAACATAAATATATTAATTTATCATAACGATAACGAGGTAAAGTTCCCCGTACCCAAATAAAAAAAAAAGATAAAAAAACTATTTTTATATAAAAAAATAAAGATAAATCATAACCCCCCATATAAATAATAACAAATAATAATCTCATAAATAAAATGCTAGAATATTCAGCTAAAAAAATTAAAGCAAATCCACCTCTTCTATATTCAATATTAAACCCAGAAACTAATTCTCTTTCCCCTTCAGCAAAATCATATGGAGTTCGATTAGTTTCTGCTATTAAAGAAGATAAAAAACATAATCTTAAAGGCATTATTATAAAAATAAATCAAATTAAAATTTGATAATTAAAAAATTTTATTAAATTGAAATCCATAATTAAAATAATTCTAGATATTATAATTAAAGTTATTCTTACTTCATAAGAAATAGTTTGAGCTACTGCCCGTAACCCCCCTAATAATGAATAATTTGAGTTAGATGATCAACCAGCAATTATTAAAGTATAAACACCAATTCTTGTACAACATAAAAAAAATAAAATACCTAAATTAAAAGAAATTATATTAAATATATAAGGAATTACTATTCAAACTATTAAAGATAAAATAAATCTTATAATAGGAGAAAAATAATAAGCTAAATAATTAGAATAATTTAAATAAACCTGTTCTTTAGAAAATAATTTAATCGCATCACAAAAAGGCTGTAATAAACCTATATATCCTATCTTATTAGGTCCTTTTCGAATTTGAATATAACCTAAAACTTTACGCTCTAACAAAGTTAAAAAAGCAACCCCAATTATTACCCCAATAACTAAAATCAAAAATCCAACTATAATATTTAATATATCAATTATTATCATATACTATCTATATATTTATAATATATATATATATATATGACTTCTAAAACCATTACACTTATCTGCCAAAATAGCTTATCATAATATTATTAATATTCATTCAATTAAAATTATTTTAAATATTTGATCCTTTCGTACTAAAATATTTATTTTTATTAAAGATAGAAACCAACCTGGCTTACACCGGTTTGAACTCAGATCATGTAAGATTTTAATGATCGAACAGATCAAAATTTTAAACTTTTGCATTTAAATTTTATCTTAATCCAACATCGAGGTCGCAAACTTTTTTTTTTATTTGTACTAAAAAAAAATATTACGCTGTTATCCCTAAGGTAATTTTTTCTTATAATCATTATTAATGGATCAATTATTCACTTATTAATGTTAATCTTTAAAAAAAGTTTTTTTAATTTTTCTATCACCCCAATAAAATAATTAAAATAATTTTATTTTTATATTTATATATTTTAAATCAATTAATTTAATTATAAAACTCTATAGGGTCTTCTCGTCTTTTAATTTTATTTTAGCTTTTTTACTAAAAAATTAAATTTTATTTCAATAAATTAGAGACAGTTTATATTTCATCAAATCTTTCATACAAGTCTTCAATTAAAAGACTAATGATTATGCTACCTTTGTACAGTCAATATACTGCAGCCCTTTAATAATTATATCAGTGGGCAGATTAGACTTTAAATTATTATCAAAAAGACATGTTTTTGATAAACAAGTGAATATAAATTTTTGCCGAATTCCTTTAATTTAATTTCAATTAATTTTTTTATTTTATTATTATAATATACTAATTTTATCATTATTATTAATTTTTTCTTATTAAAAATTATTTTTTTATAAAAAATTAAATTTATTTAAATTTTATTCTAATTAAAATTTTTTATAATAAATTATAATTTTTAAACAATATAAATTTTAAAAATTTTAATTTTTATTTTTGTTAATTATAATATTTTAATTTAAAGCTTATCCCCTAAAATATTAAATTTTAAATTTTTATAATTAATTAAAAAATTATAAAATTATTTAAATTTAAAATTAAATTTTTTTCTAAAAAAACTAGATATATTTAAAAACGATTAACATTTCATTTCTAATTAGTTATTTAAAATAATTATTCAACATTAACTTTTTTAACTAATTAACTCTTTTAAATTCGAGATTTATTTAAATAAATTATTAATATTTAATAAACTCTGATACACAAGATACAATAAATTAAATTTACTTTTATTTTAATTAATTTTCATTTATTTATAATTTCCTTTACAGTAATATTTAACTATAAAACTATTAATTTTTTCTATTAAAAATACTCTAACCCCCATTATTTTTTTTTAATATTAAAATTTTTTTTATTATTTATTAATTATTAATTTACCCCCTCAAATTAATTAATTTTTAATTTCTTTTCAATGTAAATGAAATACTTTAACAAGCTCTAATTTGATCTTTCT
The DNA here is from genome assembly GCA_905147175.2 of Nymphalis urticae. Taxonomy (NCBI): domain Eukaryota; kingdom Metazoa; phylum Arthropoda; class Insecta; order Lepidoptera; family Nymphalidae; genus Nymphalis; species Nymphalis urticae. The sequence goes on along the minus strand of LR990014.2, from coordinate 7,464 downwards.
AGAAACACTTTCCAGTACCTCTACTTTGTTACGACTTATTTCAATTTTTAAATGAAAGTGACGGGCAATATGTACATATTTTAATTTATAATCATTTTAATAAACTAATTAAAATTACATTTAAATCCACCTTCAAATTTTTATTACAAAAAAATTATTCATTTAAATATATTTATTGTAATCCATCATATTCTTAATTATAATCTGCATCTTGATCTGAATTAATTTTTATTCTTAAATTTTAAATATTATTTTTACTAAAAAATATTTTTTTAACAATGATATACAAAATTATAAATTAAGTAAATTTATTCGTGGATTATCAATTATTAGACAGATTCCTCTAAATGAACTAAAATACCGCCATATTATTTAAGTTTCAATAAATTATTATTTACTATTTTAGTATTATAAATTAAATTTTTAATAATAGGGTATCTAATCCTAGTTTATATTAAAATTTACTAAATCATAAAATTTAAATAAAATTTAATTAAATTAAAATTTCACCTAATAATTTAATATTTATTTTAATTTTTATTTATTAATTATAAACTGAAATAATTTAATTTAATTTTTGTTTAACCGCAACTGCTGGCACAAAATTAGTTATTAATTTTTATATTACTAAATCTTAATTTCTTAAATTTTTAATATTAATTACTACTAATATAATTAATTATTATTAAAATAATTAAAATTATATGCTAAAATTTATATGTAAAATAAATTTATAATAAATTATAAAAAACATAATTATTTTATTATATCTAAACATTTTTCACATAGATTTTTTTTTTTTTTTTTTTATATTATATATTTAATATAAATTAATAAATTTTTATTATTTCTCTTATTTTTTTTCTTATAATATTAATATTAAAAATTAATATCAATATAATCCGAATACAGATCTAATTAAATACAATAAATTATTAAATTAATATTATTTAAGAAAAATTAATATATATATATATATAAATAATATAATTAAATATTTAATATATATATATATATAAATAAATTAAATTATTTAATATGATTAAACATATATGTCTTTATACTATCAATAAATATATTAAACCGTTTCTAATAAATTTTAATATAAATATAAAAAAATAATATTAAAAATAAGCTAAAATTAAGCTTTTGGGTTCATACCCCAAATATAAAGGAAATACCTTTTTTTTAAAAATAAAGTGCCTGATAAAAGGATTATTCTGATAGAGTAAATAATGTAATAATATTACCTTTATTAATTATATTTTATAGAATTAAACTATATCTTGTAATTTCAAAAATTACCATGCATCTTACATTAAAATATAATTTTTATAATATGAAATTGTTCATTAAAGATTAATCTTATTTTAAATTTTATTCTTAAATAACTCAAATAAAATATTTTTTTTATTTATTGTATTTTTTAGAACTTTAATTTCCATCTCATCTAATTCTTGATTAGGATGTTGAATTGGACTAGAAATTAATTTATTAAGCTTTATCCCCCTAATATCTAACCCCAATAATTTATTAAACTCAGAAGCTTCATTAAAATATTTTCTTACCCAATCAATTGCCTCAATTAATTTTTTATTTTCTATTTTATTATGTATATTATCCCTTAAAATTTTTTTAATTGATAATTTATTTTCTATTATTATTAATTCATCATTATTAATAAAAATAGGATCAGTACCCTTCCATTTTTGATTTCCTAATATTATAGAAGGTTTATCTTGAATAAATTGTTTCATTTTAATAAGATGACAAAAAATTTCCCCAATAATCTTAATTTCATATTATATAAATTTCAATTTATTATTTATCGTTATAATTCTTAATGTAATAATTGGTACAATTAGAAGATTTAATCAAATCTCATTACGTAAATTAATAGCTTTTTCTTCCATTAATAATTTAGGATGAATATTGGCAGCATTATCTATTAGAGAAAATTTATGATTAATTTATATATTATTTTATTCTTTTTTTATTATAATTATATGTTTTTTATTTTATATTTTAAATACTTATTATATTAATCAATTATTTAACTTTAATATAAATTTTTTTATTAAAATTTCAATTTTAATTAATTTTCTTTCTTTAGGAGGATTACCTCCATTCTTAGGATTTTTTCCTAAATGAATAATTATTAATAATTTATTATTAAATAATATATTTATTATTTCATTTATTTTTGTAATAACAAGATTAATTATATTATTTATTTATATTCGAATTCTTTATTCTTCTTTAATATTTTATTCTATCAAATTAAAATGAAATAAAATTTTAATTAAAAATAATTATTTAATTTTTATTAATATTATTAGATTTATCTCTTTATTAGGAATAATTCTTAGAACCTTATTTTTTTTTTAAGGTTTTAAGTTAATTAAAACTAATAATCTTCAAAATTATTTATAAAGAAATTTCTCTTTAAGCCTTAGTAATTATTACACCTTAAAATTTGCAATTTTATATCATTATTGAATATAAAGCTAATAAAAGAGAAATTTCCCGTAAATAAATTTACAATTTATCGCTTTTAACTCAGCCATTTTATTTAAGCGAAAATGAATATTTTCAACAAATCATAAAGATATTGGTACTTTATATTTTATTTTTGGAATTTGAGCAGGAATAGTAGGAACTTCTCTTAGTTTATTAATTCGAACTGAATTAGGAAATCCAGGATCTTTAATTGGAGATGATCAAATTTATAATACAATTGTTACAGCTCATGCTTTTATTATAATTTTTTTTATAGTTATACCTATTATAATTGGGGGATTTGGTAATTGATTAGTCCCATTAATATTAGGAGCGCCAGATATAGCTTTCCCACGAATAAATAATATAAGATTTTGACTTTTACCCCCATCACTAATATTATTAATTTCTAGTAGAATTGTTGAAAATGGAGCAGGAACAGGATGAACAGTTTACCCCCCTCTTTCTTCCAATATTGCTCATAGAGGTTCATCAGTAGATCTAGCAATTTTTTCTTTACATTTAGCGGGAATTTCATCAATTTTAGGAGCAATTAATTTTATTACAACAATTATTAATATACGAGTTAATAGTATATCATTCGATCAAATACCTTTATTTGTTTGAGCTGTAGGTATTACAGCCTTATTACTTTTACTTTCTCTTCCTGTGTTAGCTGGAGCCATTACTATACTTCTTACAGATCGTAACATTAATACTTCATTTTTTGACCCAGCAGGAGGAGGAGATCCTATTCTTTATCAACATTTATTTTGATTTTTTGGTCACCCTGAAGTTTATATTTTAATTTTACCAGGATTCGGAATAATCTCTCATATTATTTCCCAAGAAAGAGGAAAAAAGGAAACCTTTGGATGTTTAGGAATAATTTATGCTATAATAGCAATTGGGTTGTTAGGATTTATTGTATGAGCACATCATATATTTACTGTAGGTATAGATATTGATACTCGAGCTTATTTTACATCAGCAACAATAATTATTGCAGTACCAACAGGTATTAAAATTTTTAGTTGATTAGCAACTTTACATGGAACCCAAATTAACTATAGACCTTCTATATTATGAAGATTAGGATTCATTTTCTTATTTACTGTAGGAGGATTAACAGGAGTTATTTTAGCTAATTCATCTATTGATATTACCCTTCATGATACTTATTATGTAGTAGCTCATTTTCATTATGTATTATCAATAGGAGCTGTATTTGCTATTTTAGGAGGATTTATTCACTGATATCCATTATTTACAGGATTAATAATAAATAACTATTTATTAAAAATCCAATTTATTTCTATATTTATTGGTGTTAATTTAACTTTTTTCCCTCAACATTTCTTAGGATTAGCTGGAATACCTCGACGATATTCAGATTACCCAGATAGATTTATATCATGAAATATCATTTCATCTTTTGGATCTTATATTTCTCTTTTATCAATAATAATAATTATTATTATTATTTGAGAATCTATAATTAATCAACGAATTATTTTATTTTCTTTAAATATACCATCATCAATTGAATGATTCCAAAATTTACCACCATCTGAACACTCTTATAATGAATTACCTATTTTAAGTCACTTCTAATATGGCAGATTATATGTAATGGATTTAAACCCCATTTATAAAGGATTATCCTTTTTTTAGAAATGGCAACATGATCCAATTTTAATTATCAAAATAGAGCTTCTCCATTAATAGAACAAATTATTTTTTTTCATGATCATACTCTTGTTATTTTAATTATAATTACTATTATAGTATCATATTTAATATTAAATTTATTTTTTAATTCATATATTAACCGATTTTTACTAGAAGGACAAATAATTGAACTAATTTGAACTATTTTACCAGCAATTACTTTAATTTTTATTGCTTTACCATCTCTTCGATTATTATATTTATTAGATGAACTTAATAATCCCTTAATTACATTAAAATCAATTGGTCATCAATGATATTGAAGTTATGAATATTCTGATTTTAATAATATTGAATTTGATTCATATATAATTAACTCAAGAGAAAATATTAACAATTTTCGATTATTAGATGTAGATAATCGAATTACCCTACCAATAAATAATCAAATTCGTATTTTAATTACGGCAACTGATGTAATTCACTCATGAACTGTTCCATCATTAGGAGTTAAAGTTGATGCTAATCCTGGCCGATTAAATCAAACTAGATTTTTCATTAATCGGCCAGGAATTTTTTATGGACAATGTTCAGAAATTTGTGGTGCTAATCATAGTTTTATACCCATTGTAATTGAAAGAATCTCAATTAAAAATTTTATTAATTGAGTTAATAATTATTCATTAGATAACTGAAAGCAAGTATTGGTCTCTTAAACCACTTCATGGTAATTTAGCGCTTACCTCTAATGAAAGAATTAGTTAAAATATAACATAAATATGTCAAATTTAAATTATTACATTAGTAATATTCTTTTATTCCTCAAATAATACCAATTAACTGAATTTTTTTTTTTATTTTTTTTATTTGTATTTTTATTATTTTTAATATTATAAATTTTTACATTTTTAACTATAAAATAAATAATTATAATAATATTAACAATAATAAAAATAAAAATTTCAATAACCAAAATTGAAAATGATAAATAATTTATTTTATTTATTTTCAATCTTTGATCCATCAACTAATATTTTTAACTTATCTTTTAATTGAATCAGAACATTTATCGGATTAATATTTATTCCCTATTCATTTTGATTTATTCCTAATCGACAATTTATCTTATGAAATTTTATTTCTAATAAATTACATAATGAATTTAAAACTTTATTAGGACCAAATAGATCTAATGGATCAACATTTATTTTTATTTCACTTTTCTTTTTTATTTTCTTTAATAATTTTTTAGGTCTTTTTCCATACATTTTTACAAGAACTAGACATTTAAATATTTCATTATCATTATCATTAACCTTATGATTAAGATTTATAATATATGGATGAATTAATAATACCCAACATATATTTATTCATATAATCCCTCAAGGAACACCTATAATTCTTATACCATTTATAGTATTAATTGAAACAATTAGAAATATTATTCGACCTGGAACTTTAGCTGTACGTTTAACAGCTAATATAATTGCTGGACACTTATTAATTACTCTTTTAAGAAAAACAGGAATTAATATACCTAATTATTTAGTAATTTTTTTAATTTTCATTCAAATCCTATTATTAATTTTAGAATCAGCAGTATCTATTATTCAAGCTTATGTAATTACTATTCTTAGAACACTTTATTCTAGAGAAACTAATTAATGACAATAAATCACAATCACCCATATCACTTAGTTGATTATAGACCATGACCCTTAACAGGAGCTATTGGTGTTATAACATTAGTTACAGGAATAGTAAAATGATTCCATAATTTTAATATAAATCTTCTTATTCTAGGTTATTTAATTGTTTTATTAACTATATATCAATGATGACGAGATATTTGCCGAGAAGGAACTTTCCAAGGAAAACATACTATTTTAGTCTCTAATGGTCTTCGATGAGGAATAATTTTATTTATTATTTCAGAAATTTTTTTTTTTATTTCATTTTTTTGAACTTTTTTTCATAGAAGCTTAGCGCCTAATATTGAAATTGGAGCAATATGACCCCCAATAAGTATTATAGCTTTCAACCCATTTCAAATTCCTCTTCTAAATACAATTATTTTAATTACATCAGGTATTACTATTACATGATCTCATCATGCTTTAATAGAAAATAACTTTACTCAAACTTCTCAAAGATTATTTATCACTATTGTACTAGGAATTTATTTTACTATTCTTCAAGCATATGAATACTTAGAAGCACCATTTACTATTGCAGACAGAATTTATGGATCAATTTTCTTTATAGCAACAGGATTTCATGGACTACATGTTATTATTGGAACAATTTTTTTAATTACTTGTTTTATTCGACACTTAAATAATCATTTCTCAAAAAATCATCATTTTGGATTTGAAGCTGCTGCATGATATTGACACTTTGTAGATGTTGTCTGATTATTCCTTTATATTTCTATTTACTGATGAGGAAATTAACTATTTATATAATATATTTAGTATATTTGACTTCCAATCAAAAAGATTAATATTTTATTAATATAAATAATTATTATTTTACTTTTTACATCATTAATTACCATTATTATTTCTAACCTATTTATAATAATTTCATTTATTATTTCAAAAAAATCATTTATAGACCGAGAAAAATGCTCCCCATTTGAATGTGGATTTGATCCCATATGTTTAGCTCGAATTCCATTCTCTCTACATTTTTTCTTAATTACAGTAATTTTTTTAATTTTTGATGTAGAAATTGTATTAATTTTACCTATAATTCCAACATTTAAAATAGTTAATTTTTTTATTTGATATAAAACTAGATTTTTTTTTATTATTATACTTTTAATTGGAACTTACCATGAATGAAAACAAAATATATTAAATTGAATTAATTAAAGGATTATAGTTTATAAAAACATTTGATTTGCATTCAAAAAATATTGTTATTCAATTTATCTTAAATAAGAAGCAATATTGCATTTAATTTCGACTTAAAAGACAGAGTACATAACTCCTTATTTATTAATTGAAACCAAATTAGAGGTATATCACTGTTAATGATAAAATTGAATATGAATTCCAATTAGAAATATAATAAATTAAGCTGCTAACTTAATTAATAGTGATTAATATCATTAATATTTCTTATTTATATATATATATATATATATATATATATATATATAGTTTAATAAAAACATTACATTTTCATTGTAAAAACAAAATAATTATTTTTATATATAACTTATTTAAAGATTATATCAATCACCTTAATATCTTCAATATTACACTCTTAATTAAGCTATTTAAA
>LR989982.1:17127500-17133734 GCA_905147175.2 Nymphalis urticae | reverse complement strand
CCTAACCTAACCTAACCTAACCTAACCTAACCTAACCTAACCTAACCTAACCTAACCTAACCTAACCTAACCTAACCTAACCTAACCTAACCTAACCTAACCTAACCTAACCTAACCTAACCTAACCTAACCTAACCTAACCTAACCTAACCTAACCTAACCTAACCTAACCTAACCTAACCTAACCTAACCTAACCTAACCTAACCTAACCTAACCTAACCTAACCTAACCTAACCTAACCTAACCTAACCTAACCTAACCTAACCTAACCTAACCTAACCTAACCTAACCTAACCTAACCTAACCTAACCTAACCTAACCTAACCTAACCTAACCTAACCTAACCTAACCTAACCTAACCTAACCTAACCTAACCTAACCTAACCTAACCTAACCTAACCTAACCTAACCTAACCTAACCTAACCTAACCTAACCTAACCTAACCTAACCTAACCTAACCTAACCTAACCTAACCTAACCTAACCTAACCTAACCTAACCTAACCTAACCTAACCTAACCTAACCTAACCTAACCTAACCTAACCTAACCTAGCCTAACCTAACCTAACCTAACCTAACCTAACCTAACCTAACCTAACCTAACCTAACCTAACCTAACCTAACCTAACCTAACCTAACCTAACCTAACCTAACCTAACCTAACCTAACCTAACCTAACCTAACCTAACCTAACCTAACCTAACCTAACCTAACCTAACCTAACCTAACCTAACCTAACCTAACCTAACCTAACCTAACCTAACCTAACCTAACCTAACCTAACCTAACCTAACCTAACCTAACCTAACCTAACCTAACCTAACCTAACCTAACCTAACCTAACCTAACCTAACCTAACCTAACCTAACCTAACCTAACCTAACCTAACCTAACCTAACCTAACCTAACCTAACCTAACCTAACCTAACCTAACCTAACCTAACCTAACCTAACCTAACCTAACCTAACCTAACCTAACCTAACCTAACCTAACCTAACCTAACCTAACCTAACCTAACCTAACCTAACCTAACCTAACCTAACCTAACCTAACCTAACCTAACCTAACCTAACCTAACCTAACCTAACCTAACCTAACCTAACCTAACCTAACCTAACCTAACCTAACCTAACCTAACCTAACCTAACCTAACCTAACCTAACCTAACCTAACCTAACCTAACCTAACCTAACCTAACCTAACCTAACCTAACCTAACCTAACCTAACCTAACCTAACCTAACCTAACCTAACCTAACCTAACCTAACCTAACCTAACCTAACCTAACCTAACCTAACCTAACCTAACCTAACCTAACCTAACCTAACCTAACCTAACCTAACCTAACCTAACCTAACCTAACCTAACCTAACCTAACCTAACCTAACCTAAGCTAACCTAACCTAACCTAACCTAATCTAACCTAACCTAACCTAACCTAACCTAACCTAACCTAACCTAACCTAACCTAACCTAACCTAACCTAACCTAACCTAACCTAACCTAACCTAACCTAACCTAACCTAACCTAACCTAACCTAACCTAACCTAACCTAACCTAACCTAACCTAACCTAACCTAACCTAACCTAACCTAACCTAACCTAACCTAACCTAACCTAACCTAACCTAACCTAACCTAACCTAACCTAACCTAACCTAACCTAACCTAACCTAACCTAACCTAACCTAACCTAACCTAACCTAACCTAATCTAACCTAACCTAACCTAACCTAACCTAACCTAACCTAACCTAACCTAACCTAACCTAACCTAACCTAACCTAACCTAACCTAACCTAACCTAACCTAACCTAACCTAACCTAACCTAACCTAACCTAACCTAACCTAACCTAACCTAACCTAACCTAACCTAACCTAACCTAACCTAACCTAACCTAACCTAACCTAACCTAACCTAACCTAACCTAACCTAACCTAACCTAACCTAACCTAACCTAACCTAACCTAACCTAACCTAACCTAACCTAACCTAACCTAACCTAACCTAACCTAACCTAACCTAACCTAACCTAACATAACCTAACCTAACCTAACCTAACCTAACCTAACCTAACCTAACCTAACCTAACCTAACCTAACCTAACCTAACCTAACCTAACCTAACCTAACCTAACCTAACCTAACCTAACCTAACCTAACCTAACCTAACCTAACCTAACCTAACCTAACCTAACCTAACCTAACCTAACCTAACCTAACCTAACCTAACCTAACCTAACCTAACCTAACCTAACCTAACCTAACCTAACCTAACCTAACCTAACCTAACCTAACCTAACCTAACCTAACCTAACCTAACCTAACCTAACCTAACCTAACCTAACCTAACCTAACCTAACCTAACCTAACCTAACCTAACCTAACCTAACCTAACCTAACCTAACCTAACCTAACCTAACCTAACCTAACCTAACCTAACCTAACCTAACCTAACCTAACCTAACCTAACCTAACCTAACCTAACCTAACCTAACCTAACCTAACCTAACCTAACCTAACCTAACCTAACCTAACCTAACCTAACCTAACCTAACCTAACCTAACCTAACCTAACCTAACCTAACCTAACCTAACCTAACCTAACCTAACCTAACCTAACCTAACCTAACCTAACCTAACCTAACCTAACCTAACCTAACCTAACCTAACCTAACCTAACCTAACCTAACCTAACCTAACCTAACCTAACCTAACCTAACCTAACCTAACCTAACCTAACCTAACCTAACCTAACCTAACCTAACCTAACCTAACCTAACCTAACCTAACCTAACCTAACCTAACCTAACCTAACCTAACCTAACCTAACCTAACCTAACCTAACCTAACCTAACCTAACCTAACCTAACCTAACCTAACCTAACCTAACCTAACCTAACCTAACCTAACCTAACCTAACCTAACCTAACCTAACCTAACCTAACCTAACCTAACCTAACCTAACATAACCTAACCTAACCTAACCTAACCTAACCTAACCTAACCTAACCTAACCTAACCTAACCTAACCTAACCTAACCTAACCTAACCTAACCTAACCTAACCTAACCTAACCTAACCTAACCTAACCTAACCTAACCTAACCTAACCTAACCTAACCTAACCTAACCTAACCTAACCTAACCTAACCTAACCTAACCTAACCTAACCTAACCTAACCTAACCTAACCTAACCTAACCTAACCTAACCTAACCTAACCTAACCTAACCTAACCTAACCTAACCTAACCTAACCTAACCTAACCTAACCTAACCTAACCTAACCTAACCTAACCTAACCTAACCTAACCTAACCTAACCTAACCTAACCTAACCTAACCTAACCTAACCTAACCTAACCTAACCTAACCTATCCTAACCTAACCTAACCTAACCTAACCTAACCTAACCTAACCTAACCTAACCTAACCTAACCTAACCTAACCTAACCTAACCTAACCTAACCTAACCTAACCTAACCTAACCTAACCTAACCTAACCTAACCTAACCTAACCTAACCTAACCTAACCTAACCTAACCTAACCTAACCTAACCTAACCTAACCTAACCTAACCTAACCTAACCTAACCTAACCTAACCTAACCTAACCTAACCTAACCTAACCTAACCTAACCTAACCTAACCTAACCTAACCTAACCTAACCTAACCTAACCTAACCTAACCTAACCTAACCTAACCTAACCTAACCTAACCTAACCTAACCTAACCTAACCTAACCTAACCTAACCTAACCTAACCTAACCTAACCTAACCTAACCTAACCTAACCTAACCTAACCTAACCTAACCTAACCTAACCTAACCTAACCTAACCTAACCTAACCTAACCTAACCTAACCTAACCTAACCTAACCTAACCTAACCTAACCTAACCTAACCTAACCTAACCTAACCTAACCTAACCTAACCTAACCTAACCTAACCTAACCTAACCTAACCTAACCTAACCTAACCTAACCTAACCTAACCTAACCTAACCTAACCTAACCTAACCTAACCTAACCTAACCTAACCTAACCTAACCTAACCTAACCTAACCTAACCTAACCTAACCTAACCTAACCTAACCTAACCTAACCTAACCTAACCTAACCTAACCTAACCTAACCTAACCTAACCTAACCTAACCTAACCTAACCTAACCTAACCTAACCTAACCTAACCTAACCTAACCTAACCTAACCTAACCTAACCTAACCTAACCTAACCTAACCTAACCTAACCTAACCTAACCTAACCTAACCTAACCTAACCTAACCTAACCTAACCTAATCTAACCTAACCTAACCTAACCTAACCTAACCTAACCTAACCTAACCTAACCTAACCTAACCTAACCTAACCTAACCTAACCTAACCTAACCTAACCTAACCTAACCTAACCTAACCTAACCTAACCTAACCTAACCTAACCTAACCTAACCTAACCTAACCTAACCTAACCTAACCTAACCTAACCTAACCTAACCTAACCTAACCTAACCTAACCTAACCTAACCTAACCTAACCTAACCTAACCTAACCTAACCTAACCTAACCTAACCTAACCTAACCTAACCTAACCTAACCTAACCTAACCTAACCTAACCTAACCTAACCTAACCTAACCTAACCTAACCTAACCTAACCTAACCTAACCTAACCTAACCTAACCTAACCTAACCTAACCTAACCTAACCTAACCTAACCTAACCTAACCTAACCTAACCTAACCTAACCTAACCTAACCTAACCTAACCTAACCTAACCTAACCTAATCTAACCTAACCTAACCTAACCTAACCTAACCTAACCTAACCTAACCTAACCTAACCTAACCTAACCTAACCTAACCTAACCTAACCTAACCTAACCTAACCTAACCTAACCTAACCTAACCTAACCTAACCTAACCTAACCTAACCTAACCTAACCTAACCTAACCTAACCTAACCTAACCTAACCTAACCTAACCTAACCTAACCTAACCTAACCTAACCTAACCTAACCTAACCTAACCTAACCTAACCTAACCTAACGTAACCTAACCTAACCTAACCTAACCTAACCTAACCTAACCTAACCTAACCTAACCTAACCTAACCTAACCTAACCTAACCTAACCTAACCTAACCTAACCTAACCTAACCTAACCTAACCTAACCTAACCTAACCTAACCTAACCTAACCTAACCTAACCTAACCTAACCTAACCTAACCTAACCTAACCTAACCTAACCTAACCTAACCTAACCTAGCCTAACCTAACCTAACCTAACCTAACCTAACCTAACATAACCTAACCTAACCTAACCTAACCTAACCTAACCTAACCTAACCTAACCTAACCTAACCTAACCTAACCTAACCTAACCTAACCTAACCTAACCTAACCTAACCTAACCTAACCTAACCTAACCTAACCTAACCTAACCTAACCTAACCTAACCTAACCTAACCTAACCTAACCTAACCTAACCTAACCTAACCTAACCTAACCTAACCTAACCTAACCTAACCTATCCTAACCTAACCTAACCTAACCTAACCTAACCTAACCTAACCTAACCTAACCTAACCTAACCTAACCTAACCTAACCTAACCTAACCTAACCTAACCTAACCTAACCTAACCTAACCTAACCTAACCTAACCTAACCTAACCTAACCTAACCTAACCTAACCTAACCTAACCTAACCTAACCTAACCTAACCTAACCTAACCTAACCTAACCTAACCTAACCTAACCTAACCTAACCTAACCTAACCTAACCTAACCTAACCTAACCTAACCTAACCTAACCTAACCTAACCTAACCTAACCTAACCTAACCTAACCTAACCTAACCTAACCTAACCTAACCTAACCTAACCTAACCTAACCTAACCTAACCTAACCTAACCTAACCTAACCTAACCTAACCTAACCTAACCTAACCTAACCTAACCTAACCTAACCTAACCTAACCTAACCTAACCTAACCTAACCTAACCTAACCTAACCTAACCTAACCTAACCTAACCTAACCTAACCTAACCTAACCTAACCTAACCTAACCTAACCTAACCTAACCTAACCTAACCTAACCTAACCTAACCTAACCTAACCTAACCTAACCTGACCTAACCTAACCTAACCTAACCTAACCTAACCTAACCTAACCTAACCTAACCTAACCTAACCTAACCTAACCTAACCTAACCTAACCTAACCTAACCTAACCTA